>JANFOE010000584.1:0-27500 GCA_025667525.1 Glebionis coronaria
TATATATATATATATATATACTATCCTTTAGACCCGTCCGGTGGACGGGCTAGCTTTAAGTATATATTTTTTTAATGAAAATTGAAGTTATGTGTGTTTATATTAGAAGTTTAGTATACGTAGTGTTAGTTATGACATTAATATTTTAATATTGTAGCATAGAATGGATAATAATAACGTAGTTTAAATTTTGTATGTGTTAACTGAACTTCCATACGTTAATGTTATGAATAATTTGTTACGTTTTTAGAATTTTGATAATATTATATAAATATTTTATGTATTTTTGAATTTTATGAGGTAATAAATTTTGTATGTGTTAATGGTATGAATAACTTTTTTACATTAACTTTTTTCGAAATTAATATTATTGGTAAGTTTTTTTTGTTAGAAAAAACATTAGAGTTAAATATTTTTTAGAAATGATTTTGTTTTGTAAGTTTTTTGGTAAAGTGTATTCTAGCAAAAATAAGCACGAAAAGCTCATTCTTGATATTATTTTTTGTCACATGTATACTATAGCAACAGTATATAGCCTAGTCTAAAACTTAGCACTCCGAATATCTAGAAATATTTTCATTTTAGTAAGTCAAACTATTGTGAATCATTTGTAACTATTATTTTCTTTTTTTAAGCATTTTATAGAAACCCTTTAATGAATTACATGTGTCATTTTTATAGAATTTTGTATTTAAGGCATCATTTGTAATATCTATTTTCTTTTTAAAGCATTTTATGGAAACCTTTTAATAAATTACATGTGCCATTTTTATAGATTTTGTATTTAATGCATTGTTTCACCATCCCTCCTTATATATTTTTATAGAAATTTGTATTTAAGGCATCATTTATGATTCTTATTTTCTTTTTGAAGCATTTTATGGAAACTCTTTAATGAAATACATATGTTATTTTTTGAATTTTGTATTTAAGGCATCATTTGTATTTTATATTTTCTTTTTTAAGCATTTTATGGAAACCATTTAATAAATTACAAGTGTCATTTTTATAGAATTTTGTATTTAAAGCATTGTTCATCATCATTCCTTATATATTTTTATAGAATTTTATATTTAAGGCATCATTTGTAATTGCTATTTTCTTTTTAAGTAGTTTATGGAAACCCTTTAATGAATTACATGTCTCATTTTTATAGAATTTTGTATTTAAGGCATTGTTTCATCATCTTTCCTATATAAGGGTTTTTGATTTGATTTGATTTGATTTGATTAGATTTTGATTTGATATATATATATATATATATATATATATATATATATATATATATATATATATATATATATATATATATATATATATATATATATATATATATATATATATATATATATATATATATATATATATATATGGGAGAGTTAAAATAAAAAGACTTTTTATGGTGAGAAGGATAAGAAGGATTTTCAACCGCTAATTTAAAATCAATGGATAATATAAATCCATACTTCTAACTAACTAACTATCAAAACATGATTTTAAAAAGTTTTCAAAAAATTCTAAAAAAATTTCATAATGTCGGATATGTTGGTGCATAAAAAAATTATGAAGAAAGTTTTTTTAATTTTGAGGTTTTTACGTTTTTTTAATACACAAAAAATGAAATGTGATGCACAAAAAGGTGAAATTTGGTGTACAAATTTTTTTCCATGCACAAAATTTTTAATTTGTTATAGTTTGATGCGGAATCAAATTTTAAAGCAAAAAGTCAAAAGAAGTTAGGCATAAAAATGAGTTCTGTATGCACAAAAAACGTAAGAAACGTAAAAATCAAATTTAAAAAAATCATGTTTTGATGGTTAGTTAGTTAGTTAGTTATGATTATGGTTGAATCTCATCCATTGATTTTAAATCAATGGCTGAAAATCCTTTTTACTCTTCTCACAAAAATAATCTTTTTATTTGATCTCTCCCCTATACATATATATATATATGTATATATATATATATATATATATATATATATATATATATATATATATATATATATATATATATATATATATATATATATATATATATATATATATATATATATATATATATATATATATATATATATATATATATATATATATATATATATATATATATATATATATATATATATATATATATATATATATGTATATATATATATATACATATATATATATATATATATATATATATATATATATATATATATATATATATATATATGTATATATACATATATATATATATATATATATATATACATATATATATATATATACATATATATATGTATATATATATATATATATATATATATATATATATATATATATATATATATATATATATATATATATATATATATATATATATATATATATATATATATATATATATATATATATATGATAACTAGATTTTACTCAGGTTAAAAATTAAGTTCGTTGAAGTTGGTCTAATCGAATTGATCTTAGCTCTCTATGTGTGACCTCGTTTTATTTTGGTGGAACAAAGTTGTGTCGTTGTAGTGTTTAAAATAAAAAGGTGCAAAACAATTAAAGTAAAAGTGAAATTATAATAAACCTAAGTCTAATTAAAATAAAATGCAAGTATTTAAAAACGAGGCTAAAATTAAAGGCACTAAAGTAAATTACGTGAATATAAATCTATCTAAGGCAAACTTAATGTGCGACTAAAACTAAGGCAAGTCTAAAATAAAACTAAGGCAAATAATCTTAAAGTGCAATTAAATAAAAGACAAGAAAAATAAAGCTTGAAAATAAAAATTAAAGACGAAAGCTAATAAGAACCTGAATACAGCTCATTCGGAATAAACCTTCGTTTGGAACAATCACTCGTCCTAAATGTCACCTTTGGTTGAAATGATTCTTCTTCACTTGGAATATTACCAAAATCCTTGATCCGGAACAAATTGGTCTGAATATGTCACCTATCCAAAACAATGCTTTGTTCGGAACTTACTGATTCGGAACTTGTAAAATCTGCCTTGATTCGGAAGTTTTAGGTCACCCCTTGATTCGGAAGTTTCCGGATGAAGCTCTTGATTCGGAAGTTTTGAACTTCCGAATGAACCTTCCTTGAGTCGGAAGATGACCCTTGATCCGGAACTTTAGGAAGTTCCGAATGAACAACCTTGACTCGGAAGTTTATGACTTCCGAATGAAAAGCCTTTATTCGGAACTTTGGTCCTTGATTCAGAACTTTAAGTTGATTCGGAACTTTTGAAAAGTTCCGAATGAAACCCTTGGTTCGGAACTTTGGAGTTCCGAATGAATCCCTTTGGTTCGGAAGTTTTAACTTCGTCCGGAACTTTGAAAGTTCCGGATGAACAAGCTTGGTTCGGAACTTTTGGAGTTCCGGATGAAACCTTGATTCGGAACTTTGGGAGTTCAGAATGAGCTCTTCCCTCCTTCTTTGGTTCGGAACTTCTCCTGGAAATATCAGAAACAAAGCAAAAACCCCCGAAGAACAAGGAGAACAGTAGCAGCATATATAATAACAAAATAATCAAAATCAAACACACGGATAATAATAAACAGTAACGAATCAATGAATAAACATCAACAAACAATTAAAAACATGAAATCAAACAACTTTTACCACAATAATCAAAAACCACTTTGGATCAAAATAAAAGCATGAACATAAACATAAACATATGAATCAAAGAATAAGAAAGGTAGATAAGAGATTGACAAGATAAAATAAAGATTTGACAAGAATTAAAATGAAAACTTACTTGGAATTAAATGGTAATTAAGGTGCATAACATGAATTTAAATGACATGAAAAGTAAATGACAAGTATTTAAATGGTGGAAGACTAATTGTCACACTTAGCCAACAAGAGTGAAAAATGACTAATCTAATCTATTTATAGGGGAGGATTAAGGAAGCTTCCTCCCCTCTTTCCTTTTCTCTTAATTGCATAATTAAGTCCCTTTCTTCTTAATTCTTCATTAATTGCGTCATTAGTCCTTTTCTTCTAATCTTCTTTAAACTTGGACTTAAGGGACTTTTGACTTCGAGATTTCTTTTGAACTCGTCTTTAAATTCTTCAATAAAATAGACTTGAATTCTTCGGCTTTTGATAAACTTCCGTCTTTTGACTTTTTCTTTGATAAATCTTCAGAATTGGTCGTGGACTTCCGTTCTTTTTGCACTCTTGACTTCTTGACTTCGTCTTTCATCCTTTTCTTCAATAAAAGTCCGTAAATGCCCGTGAATGTCCGTGTTTTCTCCACTTTTCACCTTTTCATCCTAAATCACAACAAAAACACAAACCACGCACAATTCCGACATAAAAGACATAAAATACACGTTTTGGTCCGGTTATTATTGTAGTTAAGTGGTAGAAAAGATGGGTGTTTACACACCCATTAAATCCCCTACACTTGACCATTGCAATGTCCTCATGCAATGCATTAGTTACAAAGCAAGATTACACTTTTCATCATAATCAATCCACGTTGGCCTTTATTAAAGAGATAGAAAATTGAAAACATACAAAATAAAGAAATCAAAAGCATACCTTGGGTTTTGAAAATGTTATGAATAATCATCATCCTCAAGTTTTCACTTTCTCCAAACCAAGCTTAAAAACGAGATCATTGTTATTATAAGTTAGTAAACCAACACAAACTCATGTGGGCCAATTACTCACTTAGACTCCCTTATTCCTAGGTGTATCTCTTATATTTTATTATTGTCTAGAATGATCACGAGGATGCATTGTTTGACTTATTTCGATAGTTATTTAGTCTGAAAATAAAGTGCACGATTTAATCAATAGTTTCCTAAAGGACCAAATCTTTTAAAACTGCTTCTCGGGACCTCATAAAGTTCATATCTTGGCATAACTCGCTTCGCGATTTGAGACCTTTCTCGGACCGATATTTGGCAGCGACTTCATACTTCAAACTTTGAGAGACGTTCATGAAATAATGGTCTTCTCTTCATAATGGAATTTCTTCACTTTGAAGTTTTGAGAGATTCATACTTGGACCACGACTTCTTCATTTTTCTCCAATCTTTATTTTGGACTTTGATATACAACGATCCGCCTCCTTTTATGACTTGGATCTATTTATCCTCATACCTTGTTAGGGTCTTTTCGGATACACTTCTCCATGACTTTTGGGGAGTTTTGCTTTACGTCGTGTGTCTCGATCCTTCATATTGATTTTCGATAAATGATTCTTCACATCACTTTGGATCTTTAGCAACAAAATATAGCCCTCATGCCTTGTTAGGGCCTTTTTGGACTTGCCAATCTTCGCGTCTCGCTTCAATAAGTTATGCCTTGGCTATGAACTCTAATCCATACCGAGCAACTTTTAAACGATCTGGGGCTAGAAGCTAAGTAACTTTTCAAATCGTACAACCTTATTTATTAGCAAATAAATTATTAGCAAGCGATGGGAGAATAGGCTTATAATTAACTCACATAAATTCACGAAAGAATACCGAACTTATAATTGGCTCTATCATCTCTCGTTCTCCACAGTTTTAAAATCTCAAGTAATGAGACTCGTGGATACTTAGCCTATTAAATCAAAGTTTTGGGTTTTCGAGTCGCCTATAGGATCTTGCAAATTCTTAGACTTTTTCAAGCTTAGAAATCGCATTTTAAAGTTCCATTGATAAACGACTCTCTAGGATCAATTATAGGAACTTGCGAAAAGTTCTTGTTCTTAACCCGTGAGAGTTAAGACTTTCGCGTTTTATAGCTCCCTATATAAAAGCCTAGCAAAACTTGACTTAAACACGTTAAGGATACTAGCTAGAGTAAACTCGGATTGAGTCAAAAGATTCACAACGTTTGAAAATTAAAACCACTTATTAAACATTTATTCTAGCAAAGAAAGGAAATAACTATACAAAGATAACAACTAATAGGCCAAAATAGATCAAAAAATTTGAAAAATGTCAAAAAATTGATTTTCCGGTTAAAATGAGGACAAATACAAGGAAAAGACCACTTAACTTCCATAGAAGTCCCCCTACACTTAAGATAAACATTGTCCTCAATGTTTAAGCATGTGGGAGTAAACTCCCCTACACTTAGGACATTGTGCACGTTGTTTAGATCTCGCTAAGGAAAAGACAACTAAAGAGATTCCTATTTTAATATTGAGAAAATATAAAATAGTGAATCGAAAAGAGTTTAGGATAGAACCGGGAAGAAGTAGAACACGGAATCACGGGTCGGCAAGAATCATCAAGAGTGGATCATTGAAGCTCGAATCCCTGATTAAGAAGTGAGGAGAGGAAATAGCAAACCAAAGGGTCCCCCCTACACTTATGGTAAAGAAAGCGAAAAGATAGATGCATGGTTTGCCTCTCAAGAAGCGCTTGGTTTTTGTTAACCGAGTCGTGAGCCTGACTCGACCTTGATCATCAACGGAAGAAGCATGAAACATATCCACCAGGATCGAAGACATAGTTTTCATCCATCAATAAACAAGATCTTAAGGCGAACAAGGCAAGCCAAAGAAGAGTAGACAAGGTTCCCTTAAGCAGTGATTGAGCACGGTGGAAGCAAAGTTGAAGTGGAGCAAGCATGTCTTCAAAATTTCCAAAGATATTTCCTTTTATTTCATCAGGTGGATACTGAGATTGCTTAAAGACTTCAATACCGGGGTCGAACACCTTTTCCTTTAGGGGAAAATAGCACTCAGGCTCAGCCGAGTGTGAAGAAGATCCGCAAAGAAGCACAACCTCGTCCTCAGAAGTGGGACAAAGAGGTGTCAAATCATAAGTGCAACGGATTTCGGTGTCGACCGGTTTCTTCTCCTTGGACAAAATGCTCTTCAAATCCAAAGTAGGATCAAGACGATAATCTTCAAAGTCCAAAGGAGGAGCATCACTCTCATGAGGGAAGTATGTGTTGAGAAATTCAGAGAAATCTTCCTCAAATGAATAATCTTCCAAAGTAGGATCGAGTGATGGCGGAGGATCTTCATCATGTGAAGAATCGCTCGAGAGGGTATCAGCCTCATCAAAATCATCGAAAGTGGGCAGCTCGGGATACTCAGAAGTACAATCAAAATCATCCGAGTCTGAGCTAGAATCATCATCATCATAAGCATCAAAGACCGGTGGTGAATCATAAATGGGAGAAGCGTCCAGAGTAGAGTGAGAATCATCCACATTATCGTCAAAGAGTGGATTATCAGTGGAAGACTCGAATAGAGGATTGTCATAGACGGTAAAGTCATCGAGCACATTGATCATATTCACTGATTCTCGGCCTCCAAAGGATTTGCCTGTAAGCTTCCCCATTTTCAAAACTTTTGAATCATCCCCGACTCGTAGGATTAACTCGCCTTCGGCCACATCTACTAAAGCACGTCCGGTTCTCAAAAATGGCCGACCAAGTATTAAAGGAATACGAGGGCCCATTTCATAATCAACTACGACAAAATCGACCGGGAAAGTAAATGTGCCAACTTTAATAAACACGTCTTCGGCTATACCAACGGGGTAAGCGAGAGTGCGGTTTGCAAGTTCGAGAGTCATCTTTGTTGGAATGAGATCGGGCAATGATAGTGTTTTCCAAACACTCAGTGGCATCAAATTAATACTAGCCCCGAGATCAGCAAGGGCAGTAAATTCTTCAGTTTTATTGAACACGCAAGGCAACACAAAACGACCGGGATCTCCAAGCTTTTCCGGAAGTTCTCTAAGAAGAACTGCAGAGCAGTTTTCATTTAATCGTGTGTTGGCGAGTTCAATCAGCTTCTCCTTCTTGCTAAGCAATTCCTTGAATGCTTTGACAAATTTCGGCATGTGGCAAAGTGCTTCAACAAGGCTAATGTTGATGGTCATTTTAGATAGCATATCCACATATTTCGATACTTGACAGTCATTCTTGGTTAGCTCGTTGGTCTTGCCTATGCGAGAAGGGTATGGGATTCTGGGTTGATAAGGGTTAGGTGAAGGTGTAGTTGGTGAAGGTTGTGATGTTGAAGGGTCCTTCCGAGATACATCGTCATGACGAGGCGGAGACGGTAATGGTGCACTACTACTAGGTGTAGGAGGAGTAGGGATACATGGTGGTGGAGGAGGTGTGGATGATGGTGGTGGAATAGGTGGATCGACAATGGTAAGTCCACTACGCGTAGTTATAGCACTCACATTAGCTCGCAGATTGGGGACTGTGTTTGAAGGTAGAGAACCCGAAGAAGAAGAAGGTTGAGCTTCGGGCAAGAAACTAGCCAACAGATTCTTTAATTCAGTTGTTTGAGTGATGAAGGAGGATTGAAGATTTTCACGAACCTCGGTTCTGATGTCATTACCTTGTTTCAAGATATCTCCTTTCAAATTGATTATTTGGCTCTGTAGATTCTTGATTTGCTCACCTTGAGTTCTCATGATTGTGTCAACATCGGGATTAATGGGTGGGTGTTGTTGGGTGGGTGGTTGATAAGGGTTAGAAGCACGAGGTGGGATTTGGTTGCTTCTATTGTAGTTGTTGGCGGGGTTTTGGTTTTGAGGAGAAAAACCAGGTGAAAGGTAATTGTTGGAACGGTAGCTCAGCAGATTTCTATCCCCTTGTTGTCTAGCTTGGTAATTTTCCGGTGAATAATTACCGTAAGCAGCATACACATTTTCCGGATTTCCTTGTGTCGAAGGACAATCGGTGTATGAGTGAGGACCGCCACATGTTTCACAAGGATTAGCAACCGCTTTAACTTGATGTTGTTGTTGGTTTGAAGCGAGAAGCGTAATACTTTTGCTCATTTCGGCCATCATGCGGGTGAGTTCGGTCATCTCAGGGTTTGCTGAGGTTGAGGAAACATTGACTCTCGGGTTGTTCCTTGAAGATGCAGAGGAATCCTGATATGAGCTTAAACTCATATCCTTTTATCAACAAATAACCCTAAAACATGAAGCAAAATACCAATTTATTTGGCAAAAAACAGTGTTATGTGGTATGTTTGTGTTTGTGTACACTTGTGTAGGAAAAAAGATACATTTCCAAGCAAACAAGGAAAAATCAAGCTCAAATGGATGAAAAAGACAAAGAAGGATCAAAAGTGACAAGACTTTGAAGTACAAGGACCTATCTTGACAAGTTATCAAAGTTGAAGGACTAAAGTGCAAATATTGTAAAAAGTCAAGATTCAAGTCAAACTTGGTCAACTCTCAAGTCAACTCAGTCAAAGGACCATTTTGTTCAAAGAATGAAAGTTGAAGGACCAAATATGTCAAAAGAATGAAGATTCTAGCTTAAAACAATAATCTGCCAAGTTGAAGGGCCAATTCTGTCAATATTGGAAAGATATTCAATGTTTGATCCATGTGATAACAATCTAGCCAATGAGAGAAAGGAAAAGGAAGCACACAGATTGAATAATTAATATCCACTCAGCCGCCTCACATTTATTACCCAATCCCAACAGTTCAATCCGTGTGAAGATTTTTCAGCCAATCAAATGCTTACACGTGGCATCTTCTTCAAAGGAAAAATTTACCAAGATCGCGTTTTAGCTACAAGCAATTTCATGGAAAGTTTTTAACATCAAACTTGATCGTTTTGAAGAGATAAACACAATGGTGCCAATCAATTACCATGAAATCAATCAATGAAGAAAAGCCCAATTCCTTGTTCATACCTTCAAAATGCAAAATGCAGAATTCTACACGTGGCAAGCTGGGATTGGTTCTGACACGTCACCAACCCCAACAAACTCTTCCTTCATGTCTATAAATAGCTGGATTAGACTTCATTTTCACTTGTAGCTTAAATTTGTAAAAACACCTAGTTCCAAATTTACTTTCCCTTTTCCTTCATTTCTACCCTAGCTACTCAAGAGTTTGACAAAATCTTGAGTTAGTTAGTTAGTTACTAGCTTCTTGTAACCGTTTTTCCATTAATAAATTTTGAATTCAAGCTTTCCCGCCAAAATTGTTCTTACCATTCCTGTTCAATTCTTGCTGCTATTGGATTCTGTTGTTGCTGTTAAGTGTTTGTTATGATCAAAGATTGATCATAACTGACTTTGGAGAAGTTTTGCTAGCTGTTTGAAGTTTTCAGTCCATTCCTTTGATTTTTGAAGAATTCAAGCAGAATGATGATGATTGTTGATTTGTTAGCTGTTTTTGTTGATTGACTGATTTCCTAGTGATAAGGTGGTGGTTATCACTAGGCTAAGAGAGCTCAGCGCTCCTCTTCTTCTCAAAGGAATTCTACAATAGGTTCTAAAGCCTTTGTTTTTGTTCCACTCAACAAGTCTAATGCATGCTGTTTTTCTAGAGTAAACTTGATGTTTGAATGATAAAAGTTGTCTGAAGTTGCTATTTGATTGATCTTTGTTAGTTTGTAGCTTGATTCTGTTACTTGTTCTTTGAATTTGATTTAGTTTCTAGTTAACTGCATTAATTCAGCAACTTTTGGCCTTGTAGTTTGATTGTATTGCTAGTAGAGATAAGTGCTTGTAAACTTCTTTCAAACCTTACATTGTGATCATTGAATCTAGCTAGCTATAGATTTTCACTCAGTTTCCTTTCAAAATCAAAAAGTCTTTACAAATTTTCATAAAACTCAGATAAAGGAGTGTTTGGGAATAGCTTAAAAATAGTTTTCAAGTTTTGATCTTTGGATTGTTAGAGTTCATTTGCAGTTAATAAGTAGTATAAAAGAGTTTTCAGTCATTTACAAGTCAATAACAAGGTCAAACAGGCAAATGGCTCTTAAAATGTTTGGGTCAGTTTTCATTCAGTATTGGTTTTAGAACTTGTCATATTGATTTGATTAGAACTCATTCAAAACTTAATGAAATTTTACCAAATTTGTTCTCAGCTTTAGCTTACATCTTATAGTTTCAGAATCTAAGAGGATTTTATACAGTATTCCATAAGCAATTAGAAATAAGCAATTTACAGATAAGGAGACTTAATGAAAGTTTCTGTAACTTGTAAACTGAAAATTTGTATCTCAGTATTCTCTTCATAAACATGCTCATTTTTCTTCACAAATCTTCTTAAGTAGTTGAGTTACATGATTTTTGAGATTTTTAGCTTTTTGAAAAAAAGCTGGTCAACGCTTGGTCAACATAAGCCCAATTTTAGCTTAATTCAGTTTTAGAGCTTATTACTGGATGAAAAACGTTCTAGTTTGATTTCCCATTCCTTAATTCAGTTGCTTAATCAGTTTTAATCAAAAAATCAAGTTGTGACTGATTAGATTTGGCTATAGCTTATTTTGTGCTTATTGATAAGCACTCATTTGCTTATTTCTCATTTTTAGCAAGTTTCCTTGGACACACGTAGCTTATTTGAGATTTTAAACGTTTTGCAATTTGTCTCATCAAATTTGGTTGAGTATTAAGCTCAAACGAGCTTATTTTTGATCTTAACCCGTTTTAGCTTAAAAAGTTTTGGAAATTGTCATTTGGTCCCTAGAGTTTTAAACAGTTTGAAAATCTGGCTAATCTTCCATGTTTTTAGGGTTTGCACTTTTCTAGTCCCTATAGTTTGAAAAGTTGTTAAATTCAGTTAGCATTTTGTTAGTTTGTTACACTTTTGGTTAGATTGTTATAAAATTTGCATTTTTGATCCTTGTAGTTAACAGTTTTACACTTTTAGTCCATAGAATTGTTAGAACTTACATTTCAAGCATTTATTTTTCATAGAATTTACAATTTCAGTCCCTTTAGTTTCATATTTTACATTTTGAAATTTACTTGAATAAAAACGTGGTATTTGCAATTTGTTTTACATATACGTAGGTAATATTTTTCCGTTTTGCAAGCATTTGTTGAATTAGAAAATAGATTATCCAAGCAAGTTTAACAACCAAGAACAATTAAAAACCCGATATTGGTTGGACTTTCTATTAGCAAGAACTGAGAAAAAACGAACTGCATTATACACAATTTCAAATGGCGCCGCTGCCGGTTCTTTGACTACACGAGAGACTATCGATTGACGGTTTTCATTGGCTTTTGGGATCCGTTCACTTTGTGAACGTTATTTTTACGTATCATAAATCAAAAACAAAGAAAAAATCAAAAATATAAAAATATATAAAAACTAAAAAAATTAACAAAACAATTCTTTTCCTAAAGAATTGACCAAAAAAAATAAAAAATCCAAAAAGCAATCTTTTTCCTAAGAGATTGCACCCAAAAATATATATTATTGGATTCTCTCGGTTTTTATGTACATATAGTATTTTCCCTTAAAAAACTCATAAATACAAAAATATTTTCCATAGATTATTATAAGTAAATACGTATACGTATAAGAACAATCAATCTACATATCTTCCATAAGTATTGCCGAGGCAATACACCGTGTTGAGGGGCGTTCCGGTCCTTGACACGTGTATCGATCAAACAAAATAAAGCAAGAATAGATAAATACTCTCAATAAGCAACAATTCGAAGAATACGAACATTTAAGTGAATAGAAAGGCGATGTGCTATAAAATGCCATCTAAGGGTCAATAGGTACTTAAGTGCTTCGCGCCACCTAACCCCCCGTTCACTTGTAAGTATTCTAAGAAGGAAGGCTTCATTGAGGGTCTTGCACCCAAGTAGTAAATACATATATTGTTATTTTCTTGTGGATATTTAATATTGAAACTCGAAGAGGATAATCCATTTCTCTTCAAAGTCACACGAGAGCTTATCTCTCATTCCTCGTATTGAGTTGCATGCTCACTCGCGGGCGTGCCCAAATACCGATTGGTGTACAACCTCTTCCTCCGAAAAGGAAGAAAAAGAGAAAGAGTAAGACCACCATCGTCCGCCAAGCCGATCACGAGAATCGTGCTTTGACTCCACCACAAGAAGCCATGGCTATTGATAATCGCACTTTGTATGAACGTATGCAATCCAACATTCATGGATATTCTAGTGCCATTAAGATTCCTGACTTTCCCGCTAACACATTTGAGCTACATACATCTATGATCAATATGGTTGCACTATCACCTTTCTTGGGTAAACAAAATGAGGATCCTCATGCTCACCTTAAGAGATTCCTTTCACTTTGCAATACCATTAAGCATAATGGGGTTCCACATGAGGTGATTAGGTTGATGTTAGTGTCATTTTCTTTAGAGGGAACCGCTAAGCATTGGTTAGACACCCAACCACCCGATAGTATCACCACATGGGATGGTTTCACCACTAAGTTTTTGAACAAGTTCTTTCCTCCACATAAGACTATGGCTTTGAGGACTTTAATTATGGGCTTTCAACAAAAACCTAGTCAATCCTTTAGTGATGCTTGGGAAGAGTATAGTGAGTTGTTGAGGCGATGCCCTAATCATGGATTGGATCAAGTTCACCAAATAAGCCTCTTTTATGATGGCCTTAAAGCTCACCACCAAGATTCACTCAATGCTTCCGCGGGAGGTAATATTCTTCTTAAGACATACCAAGAGGTTGTGGACATCATTGAGACTAAAGCAATGGTTCAAACAAACAATCAATTTGAAGAAAGGGTTCATGTTATCCAAAACACTTCTCAAACACCTTGTGATAACCAATTCCTTGAATATCACCAAGAGATCCTTCAACAAGTCAAACAAGGACAACAAGAAATGACTCAAGAGATAGTTCAAGCCCTTAAGACCGTTTCATTGAACAATTCCTCAAATAATGTG
This sequence comes from Glebionis coronaria, assembly GCA_025667525.1. Classification (NCBI taxonomy): domain Eukaryota; kingdom Viridiplantae; phylum Streptophyta; class Magnoliopsida; order Asterales; family Asteraceae; genus Glebionis; species Glebionis coronaria. The sequence continues at coordinate 13,639 of JANFOE010000584.1, forward strand.
AATGCCATCACCATTTCTTGTGTTACTTGTGGAGGTACCCATTCTTATGAACAATGTGATAAGGTGCAAGGGTATCAAGGGGAATGCTATGCTTACCAAGAGGAACACCGTGAACACTTCAAGCCTAATATCAATCCAAATAACCTTTCTTACAAATCCCAAAACTACCTTTCTCCACCCGGCTTCCCACCCCAACCACCCACCCAAATTCCACAAAATCCTCCTCAAATTTTAGCAAGGAATCAAGGGCACACACCACCATACCAAGGAAATAACTACAAGGCACCCAATCAATTTCAACCTCAAGCAAATACCTTTTATCCACCACAACAAGGATTTAATCAACCACTTCCATTTATTCCCAATCAAGCATATGCTCCAATACCAAATCAAGCTTACCCTCAAGTTCCAAATCAAGGATATGGGATGCAAGAGACTCAAGAGTATGTTGACAAGAAAATGCGTGAAATGGAGAAGAGAATGAGTGACCAAATCAATAGGGTTTTAGTGGCGGTAACTCAAAGACCACAAGGGGCTTTACCTTCTAACACACAAACAAACCCTAGGGCCAATGTCAATGCTATAACAACAAGGAGTGGAACAACAACAAAGGATCCTTCACCTCCTAAACCTACTATTGTTCAACCCACTTGTGCTCCTACTTGTGACAAGCCTTCTACTTCTACTCCACCTCCTCAAAATGCTCCTATTCACTCAAACACACCTTCTCAACCACCTCATACTTCTCCTTTACCTTCCACACTTCCCAATGAAGAAGCTAACAAAGACAAATCTTCCACAACAACACCTATTCCACCTACACCAAAACCTACTCTTCCATATCCTTCAAGGTTGAAAAAGGACAAGTTAAAGAACAAGGATGACATCCAAGTCTCCAATTTCTTAAGGATGTTCAAGCAACTCAACATCAATATATCCTTTGCGGAAGCTCTTGCTTATATGCCAAAGTTTGCTAAGATGTTCAAGGATTTGCTCTCAAACAAAGAAAAATTGGTTGATTTGCCCAACACATCCCTTAATGAAAATTGTTCCGCGGTGTTACTTAAAACCTTACCAACAAAACTTGGAGATCCGGGGCGCTTCTTGATACCTTGTAATTTTCCCGGTGTTGAAAATTGCATGGCTTTGGCGGATCTAGGGGCGAGCATAAACCTCATGCCTTTATCGGTTTGGAAACAACTATCTCTTCCCGAGCTCACTCCCACTAGGATGACTCTTGAACTAGCCAACCGAACCATAGCTCACCCCGTAGGTATAGCGAAAGATGTGTTTGTAGGTGTGGATAAGTTTACCTTTCCGGCCGACTTTGTAGTGGTCGATTATGACATGGATCCTAGAGTGCCTTTGATTGTTGGTAGACCGTTTTTGAGAACGGGTCGTACCTTGATAGATGTGGCCGAAGGAGAATTAATTATGAGAGAAGAAGATGAGAGAGTGGTGTTTAAGTTAGGGAAAGTTTGTGATAGAAAAGAGGTTAGGGAGTCTAGACCTTGTGAGACTATTAACATTGTGGATGTGCTAGATGAAGTGTGTAATGAACATTTTCATGATGCTTGTAAGAATGCTAGTGATGAGATACCCCATGTTGAAACCGTGGCCTCAATTGCTCCCTCTTTAACACCTTTTGGAGAGAGTGATTTCCTCTTGGAGGAATTTGAGTCCAACTTTCTTGGTGATGATGATTCTCCCATTAATTGGGAAGAAGATATTCTTACAATCCAAAAGTTGGTCAATGAGGACCCTATTCCTTCTTCTATTCCACAAGAGATTACCATTGAGGAACCTTCCATAGTAAAACCTTCCATAGAGAGTCCACCTCCAATTGAACTTAAGTAACTTCCATCCCACTTAGAATATGCTTTCTTAGAAGGAAAAGACCAATTACCGGTGATTATTGCTAAAGAGTTGAAAGAGGATGAGAAAGAGCAACTTATTGAAGTTCTTAAGAAACATAAGAAAGCTTTAGCATGGAAAATATCCGACATAAGGGGAATTGATCCACATTTTTGTACTCACAAAATCCTTATGGAGGATGACTATAAACCCGCCATTCAAAACCAAAGGAGAGTTAACCCAAAAATCCATGAGGTTATTAAGAAAGAAGTGATTAAACTCTTAGATGCGGGTATGATTTACCCCATTTCCGACTCTCCATGGGTTAGCCCGGTTCATTGTGTTCCAAAGAAGGGTGGAATCACCGTGGTGCCTAATGAGAACAATGAGCTTATTCCCACGAGACTTGTGACCGGTTGGAGAGTTTGCATTGATTATAGAAAACTCAATGAGGCAACTAGGAAAGACCATTTCCCGCTTCCCTTTATGGATCAAATGCTTGAACGCTTAGCGGGAAATGAGTACTATTGTTTTCTTGATGGCTTTTCGGGTTATTTCCAAATACCCATTGACCCTAAGGATCAAGAAAAGACCACATTCACTTGTCCCTACGGTACATTTGCTTACAAGAGGATGCCTTTTGGCTTATGTAATGCACCGGGGACGTTTCAAAGGTGCATGATGGCGATTTTCCATGACATGATAGAGCAAACCATGGAGGTTTTTATGGATGATTTTTCCGTATTTGGAAACTCCTTTAGCTCATGTCTCACCAATCTTGAGAGAATGCTTAAGCGTTGTGAGGAAGCACGTTTGGTGCTTAATTGGGAGAAATGTCACTTTATGGTGAAAGAGGGGATTGTTTTAGGACACAAGATATCCAATAAGGGATTAGAAGTTGATCGAGCTAAAATTGATGTGATTGCTAAGCTTCCCCCACCCACCTCGGTTAAAGGTGTGAGGAGTTTCTTAGGTCATGCGGGATTTTATAGGCGCTTTATACAAGATTTTTCTAAGATAGCTAGACCGATGACTCACCTCTTGGAGAAAGAGGCTCCTTTCATTTTTGACCAAGCTTGTTTAGACTCTTTTGAGACTCTTAAGGAAAAATTGACTAAGGCTCCCGTTTTGGTTTCTCCAAATTGGGAATTACCTTTTGAGCTTATGTGTGACGCTAGTGATTATGCGGTGGGGGCCGTCTTAGGACAAAGAGTTAATAAGCATTTTCAACCTATACACTATGCGAGTAAAACCATGACTGGTGCACAACTTCATTACACTACCACGGAAAAAGAGTTGCTTGCTATAGTATATGCTTTTGAGAAGTTCAGACCATATCTTGTGCTTTCTAAAACCATAGTGTATACGGATCATTCCGCTCTCAAGTATCTTATGACAAAACAAGATGCTAAGCCTAGGCTTTTGAGATGGGTTTTGTTGCTTCAAGAGTTTAAGATAGAGATTCGTGATAAGAAAGGGGCCGAGAATTTAGCGGCGGATCATTTGAGTAGACTTGAGCATCCTTTTCAAGGAGATTTCCCACACCAAGAAATAAATGAATCCTTTCCATTAGAGGAGCTCATGTCTATCTCTTCCCAAGAGGATGCCACACCTTGGTTTGCGGATATCGCAAACTATCTTGTGGGCAATGTGCTTATTGGAGGTCTTACTTATCAACAAAAGAAAAAGTTTCTTAAGGAAGTTAAGTATTACTTTTGGGATGATCCATACCTTTTTAGGCAATGTGCGGACCAAATTATTAGACGGTGTGTAGATGGGCCCGAGGCATTTAAGATCTTAGAGGCGTGTCATAAAGGACCTACGGGTGGACATTTTGGGCCTAACTACACCGCCAAGAAAGTCTTTGATTCGGGTTACTATTGGCCTTCTATTTACAAAGATGCCCAAGAGATGGTGAAATTTTGTGATGTTTGTCAAAGACAAGGAAAAATTACACAACGTGATGAGATGTCACAAAATTTTATCCAAGAGTGTGAGATATTTGATGTATGGGGCATTGATTTCATGGGACCTTTTCCATCCTCTAAGGGAAACAAGTATATACTTGTAGCGGTGGATTATGTGTCCAAGTGGGTGGAGGCTAAAGCCTTACCTACCAATGATGCTAGAGTGGTTGTAAAGTTCTTGAAACAATTGTTTGCTAGATTTGGTGTACCTCGGGCCATCATAAGTGATCGTGGTACGCACTTTTGTAATGATCAATTCACGAGAGTTATGAAGAAATATGGAGTGAATCATAGACTTTCTACCGCGTATCACCCTCAAACAAATGGTCAAACTGAGGTCACAAATCGTGGTTTAAAGAGGATTTTAGAGAGAACGGTGGGAGAGCATCGAGCTTCTTGGTCGGATAAGCTTGATGATGCTTTGTGGGCGTTTAGGACGGCTTTTAAAACACCAATTGGTTGTACACCTTATAGGCTTGTCTATGGAAAAGCGTGCCACCTCCCATTTGAGTTAGAACATAAGGCATCTTGGGCTCTCAAGTGGGCTAACTTTGATTTAAACCAAGCCGGTTCACATAGGAAAGATCAACTCAATGAGATGGATGAGTTGAGAGCCAATGCCTATGAGAATTCTTTGCTTTACAAGGAAAAGACTAAGAAATTGCATGATGCTAAGATCAAGAATCGTGAGTTCAAAGTTGGAGAGCCGGTTCTCCTCTTTAACTCAAGATTGAAGCTTTTTGCGGGCAAGCTTAAGTCGAGATGGTCCGGTCCATTCACTATTGCTCAAGTGTTTCCATATGGAACTCTTGAGTTGTCCCAACCCGATGGTCCAAATTTTAAAGTGAATGGTCACCGTGTTAAACATTACTTTGGGGAGGACATTTCCGTTGAAATGGTCCAAGAGGTCCCCATTTTCCCCATGAATTAATTCATTGAGGGACGAGTCGAGCTAGAGACTCATTAACTCAAGCATCGTATAACTAGGTTTAGAGTGTTGTAGGTTAGAAATAAAGGCATAGACTTGGAGATAAGTGTAGGGGAGACCTTCTTTTGTCTTCATGATTGTTTGTAGGGTTGCTCACTCATCTCATGATTTGGAACTTATGGAGGAGGCCCTTGTATCCGGTTCACTTCGTTACTTTAGTGAATTTTCATTGACACCTTGTGCTTAAACATGATTACACTAATAGTTGTCCTTTCCTTAACTTGGGCTAAGCAAAGTCTATTCATTGTCATAAGTGTAGGGAAGTTTTTACACTTCCATGCTCTTATACATTGAGGACAATGTTTAGCTTAAGTGTAGGGGGTCTTCTATCGAAGTGACCTTACCTAGAATTTGTCATTGTCTTGCATGATAACATGGAAAAATTGAATTTTCCGAACATTTTTCAAATTTTTGATCTACTTTGGCCACCAAAAATATGCATTCATAATTTTTGCATCAATCATTTTTCATTTGCATATCACATTTGCATTGTATATATTTCTTCTCTTACTTTTCATCAAAAATATATAAAAGAAAAAAAATAATAATAAAACATGGTTTTAACAAGTTTAGATTTCTTTGACATATTAGGCCCACCATGGATATTTTGACTCAACCCGAGTTTGCTTATCTTAGCATTCTCTAGCTAGTATCCTTAACCATGTAGTCCTTCATTGGTCTATTAGGCTAAGCATCCACCAATTTCATTATTTGAAATTTTAAACTTGTGGAGAATGGGAAATGATAGAGTTGAAGCAAGTGTAAAAGGGCTAGATAGACTTCATGATAATTACTTGTGGCTAAACCCTTCTCTTCTTTACCTCTATTTTCTTCGCTTGTATATAATTGTTAATAAATAATCAAGTACGGTTTTAATTGGTTTGTAATCTCTTATGCATTTTTGGCTAATCATTTATGGTTGATATGAGTACGTCTTAAGATTCTAAGTTAGCACGTTTTATGTGTACTAGACTTATGTCATGCTCCATATTTAGCGGGTGTTTTTCCTTTTCTTCTTTTCAAATTTCTTTGTGAGGAATAAAGAAAAATAAGAGCGGCTTATGAAAAAAAATGAGTGGCTAGAAAAAAAAAAGAAAAAGAAAGAAAAAGAAAAAAAAAATAATGCAAGACTCCCAAGAGGGGCAGTGTGGTGTTAATTATAGTGACTATTGAGTTCCAATATTGCCTTGACGGGTTGCGGGGATTCAATAGATTGCTCCAATCCAATATTGCCTTGACGGGTTGTGGGGTTGAAGATCCAAAGTCTCAAAAAGATGGCGGATGTAAATTATTGCGTGAGTTTTATTTTTCTTTCCTTAGCGAGTGTGTAGCTACTTATGAAAGCATGACATGAGGATTTTACACATAAGGCGAATGACTTATTACTTTTGAAACGGACTTATATTAATTGTGAGCGGTTTTTCAAGTAATGGATGAGAGGATTACTTAGGATTAAAACCGTGCTTCCTTATTTTTGGATTTTACACTTCTTATACTTCACACTTGAATAAATGACAAATTTGCCCACAAGCAATTTGCTCAAATAATAACCGGTTCCACATTTAATTGTCATGAATAAGTTGATGCACTTTTTACTTGTGAATGCAATGATCCCATTTTTAAGCTTGGTATGGGGAAAGTGAAACTTGAGGGTGATAAATGTCCATGGTACCCAAGCCCTAATCTAAGCCATTGAATTCTTTATGAGTTATTTCCATCAAAACCATTTCAAGAAAAATCAAATCAAAAAGATATAGATAGAATTGAATTTTGTTCATTGCATTATTAAAAATCAAAATCATGCATCATTTAGTTTAGAGTAGTTTAGATGCATCCCATATGGCCAAGGTGGATTAATTATGAGGAAAATGTAAATTTGAGCTTTAATACATAATATTGCATGAGGACATGACAATGTTCAAGTGTAGGGGAATTTGATATGAGCTTAAACTCATATCCTTTTATCAACAAATAACCCTAAAACATGAAGCAAAATACCAATTTATTTGGCAAAAAACAGTGTTATGTGGTATGTTTGTGTTTGTGTACACTTGTGTAGGAAAAAAGATACATTTCCAAGCAAACAAGGAAAAATCAAGCTCAAATGGATGAAAAAGACAAAGAAGGATCAAAAGTGACAAGACTTTGAAGTACAAGGACCTATCTTGACAAGTTATCAAAGTTGAAGGACTAAAGTGCAAATATTGTAAAAAGTCAAGATTCAAGTCAAACTTGGTCAACTCTCAAGTCAACTCAGTCAAAGGACCATTTTGTTCAAAGAATGAAAGTTGAAGGACCAAATATGTCAAAAGAATGAAGATTCTAGCTTAAAACAATAATCTGCCAAGTTGAAGGGCCAATTCTGTCAATATTGGAAAGATATTCAATGTTTGATCCATGTGATAACAATCTAGCCAATGAGAGAAAGGAAAAGGAAGCACACGGATTGAATAATTAATATCCACTCAGCCGCCTCACATTTATTACCCAATCCCAACAGTTCAATCCGTGTGAAGATTTTTCAGCCAATCAAATGCTTACACGTGGCATCTTCTTCAAAGGAAAAATTTACCAGGATCGCGTTTTAGCTACAAGCAATTTCATGGAAAGTTTTTAACATCAAACTTGATCGTTTTGAAGAGATAAACACAATGGTGCCAATCAATTACCATGAAATCAATCAATGAAGAAAAGCCCAATTCCTTGTTCATACCTTCAAAATGCAAAATGCGAATTCTACACGTGGCAAGCTGGGATTGGTTCTGACACGTCACCAACCCCAACAAACTCTTCCTTCATGTCTATAAATAGCTGGATTAGACTTCATTTTCACTTGTAGCTTAAATTTGTAAAAACACCTAGTTCCAAATTTACTTTCCCTTTTCCTTCATTTCTACCCTAGCTACTCAAGAGTCTGACAAAATCTTGAGTTAGTTAGTTAGTTACTAGCTTCTAACAACCTTGTAACCGTTTTTCCATTAATAAATTTTGAATTCAAGCTTTCCCGCCAAAATTGTTCTTACCATTCCTGTTCAATTCTTGCTGCTATTGGATTCTGCTGTTGCTGTTAAGTGTTTGTTATGATCAAAGATTGATCATAACTGACTTTGGAGAAGTTTTGCTAGCTGTTTGAAGTTTTCAGTCCATTCCTTTGATTTTTGAAGAATTCAAGCAGAATGATGATGATTGTTGATTTGTTAGCTGTTTTTGTTGATTGACTGATTTCCTAGTGATAAGGTGGTGGTTATCACTAGGCTAAGAGAGCTCAGCGTTCCTCTTCTTCTCAAAGGAATTCTACAATAGGTTCTAAAGCCTTTGTTTTTGTTCCACTCAACAAGTCTAATGCATGCTGTTTTTCTAGAGTAAACTTGATGTTTGAATGATAAAAGTTGTCTGAAGTTGCTATTTGATTGATCTTTGTTAGTTTGTAGCTTGATTCTGTTACTTGTTCTTTGAATTTGATTTAGTTTCTAGTTAACTGCATTAATTCAGCAACTTTTGGCCTTGTAGTTTGATTGTATTGCTAGTAGAGATAAGTGCTTGTAAACTTCTTTCAAACCTTACATTGTGATCATTGAATCTAGCTAGCTATAGATTTTCACTCAGTTTCCTTTCAAAATCAAAAAGTCTTTACAAATTTTCATAAAACTCAGATAAAGGAGTGTTTGGGAATAGCTTAAAAATAGTTTTCAAGTTTTGATCTTTGGATTGTTAGAGTTCATTTGCAGTTAATAAGTAGTATAAAAGAGTTTTCAGTCATTTACAAGTCAATAACAAGGTCAAACATGCAAATGGCTCTTAAAATGTTTGGGTAAGTTTTCATTCAGTATTGGTTTTAGAACTTGTCATATTGATTTGATTAGAACTCATTCAAAACTTAATGAAATTTTACCAAATTTGTTCTCAGCTTTAGCTTACATCTTATAGTTTCAGAATCTAAGAGGATTTTATACAGTATTCCATAAGCAATTAGAAATAAGCAATTTACAGATAAGGAGACTTAATGAAAGTTTCTGTAACTTGTAAACTGAAAATTTGTATCTCAGTATTCTCTTCATAAACATGCTCATTTTTCTTCACAAATCTTCTTAAGTAGTTGAGTTACATGATTTTTGAGATTTTTAGCTTTTTGAAAAAAAGTTGGTCAACGCTTGGTCAACATAAGCCCAATTTTAGCTTAATTCAGTTTTAGAGCTTATTACTGGATGAAAAACGTTCTAGTTTGATTTCCCATTCCTTAATTCAGTTGCTTAATCAGTTTTAATCAAAAAATCAAGTTGTGACTGATTAGATTTGGCTATAGCTTATTTTGTGCTTATTGATAAGCACTCATTTGCTTATTTCTCATTTTTAGCAAGTTTCCTTGGACACACGTAGCTTATTTGAGATTTTAAACGTTTTGCAATTTGTCTCATCAAATTTGGTTGAGTATTAAGCTCAAACGAGCTTATTTTTGATCTTAACCCGTTTTAGCTTAAAAAGTTTTGGAAATTGTCATTTGGTCCCTAGAGTTTTAAACAGTTTGAAAATCTGGCTAATCTTCCATGTTTTTAGGGTTTGCACTTTTCTAGTCCCTATAGTTTGAAAAGTTGTTAAATTCAGTTAGCATTTTGTTAGTTTGTTACACTTTTGGTTAGATTGTTATAAAATTTGCATTTTTGATCCTTGTAGTTAACAGTTTTACACTTTTAGTCCATAGAATTGTTAGAACTTACATTTCAAGCATTTATTTTTCATAGAATTTACAATTTCAGTCCCTTTAGTTTCATATTTTACATTTTGAAATTTACTTGAATAAAAACGTGGAATTTGCAATTTGTTTTACATATATGTAGGTAATATTTTTCCGTTTTGCATGCATTTGTTGAATTAGCAAATAGATTATCCAAGCAAGTTTAACAACCAAGAACAATTAAAAACCCGATATTGGTTGGACTTTCTATTAGCAAGAACTGAGAAAAAACGAACTGCATTATACACAATTTCAAATCCCAGTTCTTGTGGTGAGTAGTCATGTTCTCAATTAACTCTCTACACTCCTCGGGTCTCCTTTTCATGAATGTGCCACCGGCGACTGCATTGATCGTATCACGATCTCGAAAAGTCAATCCATTGTAGAAAGTATCTATCAAAGTGACGGGAAGCATGTTGTGGTTTGGACAACGGTCGATCAAGACATTATATCTCTCCCATGCATCAAAAAGAGATTCATCGGGATCTTGCATGAAACCGCTGATCTGATTTCGAAGGCTTGTGACCATGGATGGTGGAAAGTAGCGCGAAAGAAAGCGTTGAGTCATATCATCCCAAGTGTGAATAGAATTCTTCGGGAGACGATCAAACCATTTCTCGGCATGATGCGATAAAGTATGTGGGAAGAGTTGTAGGCGGAGAACATCCATTGTGGCCCCAGGCAACTTCATGCTTTGGGTGATTGTAATGAACTTGACGAGGTGTTTGTTGGCATCATCATCAGGCAATCCTCTAAATGGGTTTGTTTGTACTTGCTGAATCATGTGGTGCTTCAACGAAAACTCAGGAGCGTTGATTTGCATCGGCGCAATCGGTCCTCCTCGTCCAAACATGGTTGGTTGACAAAGTTCCTCCATGGTCCGAAGATCGGGCTGTGGAAGAGCATTGTTGTTATTATTATTATTCAGGTTCGGTGGAATGTTGTTGTTGTTAACACCTGCCATATCTAAATCTTCTTGAGGCTCGGGCTCTTGATAATTAGAAGATCTAGTACGCATACACCTGAAAATGCAAAAGAAAACAAAACCAAACACAAAGACAATATATATACACAATAAAGATAAAATCTTTTTGGATTTTTGAAATTTTTAATTTTTAGGGTTTTTGAATTTTTAGGCAAGAAAAATAACGTTCACAAGTAAACGGATCCCAAAAAGCAACGTGTCTCTCACAGAAAACTGTTGATCTTAACGAAAAGAGCCGGCAGCGGCACCATTTGATAACTAGATTTTACTCAGGTTAAAAATTAAGTTCGTTGAAGTTGGTCTAATCGAATTGATCTTAGCTCTCTATGTGTGACCTCGTTTTATTTTGGTGGAACAAAGCTGTGTCGTTGTAGTGTTTAAAATAAAAAGGTGCAAAACAATTAAAGTAAAAGTGAAATTATAATAAACCTAAGTCTAATTAAAATAAAATGCAAGTATTTAAAAACGAGGCTAAAATTAAAGGTACTAAAGTAAATTACGTGAATATAAATCTATCTAAGGCAAACTTAAAGTGCTACTAAAACTAAGGCAAGTCTAAAATAAAACTAAGGCAAATAATCTTAAAGTGCAATTAAATAAAAGACAAGAAAATAAAGCTTGAAAATAAAAATTAAAGACGAAAGCTAATAAGAACCTGAATACAGCTCATTCGGAATAAACCTTCGTTTGGAACAATCACTCGTCCTAAATGTCACCTTTGGTTGAAATGATTCTTCTTCACTTGGAATATTACCAAAATCCTTGATCCGGAACAAATTGGTCTGAATATGTCACCTATCCAAAACAATGCTTCGTTCGGAACTTACTGATTCAGAACTTGTAAAATCTGCCTTGATTCGGAAGTTTTAGGTCACCCCTTGATTCGGAAGTTTCCGGATGAAGCTCTTGATTCGGAAGTTTTGAACTTCCGAATGAACCTTCCTTGAGTCGGAAGATGACCCTTGATCCGGAACTTTAGGAAGTTCCGAATGAACAACCTTGACTCGGAAGTTTATGACTTCCGAATGAAAAGCCTTTATTCGGAACTTTGGTCCTTGATTTGGAACTTTAAGTTGATTCGGAACTTTTGAAAAGTTCCGAATGAAACCCTTGGTTCGGAACTTTGGAGTTCCGAATGAATCCCTTTGGTTCGGAAGTTTTAACTTCGTCCGGAACTTTGAAAGTTCCGGATGAACAAGCTTGGTTCGGAACTTTTGGAGTTCCGGATGAAACCTTGATTCGGAACTTTGGGAGTTCCGAATGAGCTCTTCCCTCCTTCTTTGGTTCAGAACTTCTCCTGGAAATATCAGAAACAAAGCAAAAACCCCCGAAGAACAAGGAGAACAGTAGCAGCAAATATAATAACAAAATAATCAAAATCAAACACACGGATAATAATAAACAGTAACGAATCAATGAATAAACATCAACAAACAATTAAAAACATGAAATCAAACAACTTTTACCACAATAATCAAAAACCACTTTGGATCAAAATAAAAGCATGAACATAAACATAAACACATGAATCAAAGAATAAGAAAGGTAGATAAGAGATTGACAAGATAAAATAAAGATTTGACAAGAATTAAAATGAAAACTTACTTGGAATTAAATGGTAATTAAGGTGCATAACATGAATTTAAATGACATGAAAAGTAAATGACAAGTATTTAAATGGTGGAAGACTAATTGTCACACTTAGCCAACAAGAGTGAAAAATGACTAATCTAATCTATTTATAGGGGAGGATTAAGGAAGCTTCCTCCCCTCTTTCCTTTTCTCTTAATTGCATAATTAAGTCCCTTTCTTCTTAATTCTTCATTAATTGCGTCATTAGTCCTTTTCTTCTAATCTTCTTTAAACTTGGACTTAAGGGACTTTTGACTTCGGGATTTCTTTTGAACTCGTCTTTAAATTCTTCAATAAAATAGACTTGAATTCTTCGGCTTTTGATAAACTTCCGTCTTTTGACTTTTTCTTTGATAAATCTTCAGAATTGGTCGTGGACTTCCGTTCTTTTTGCACTCTTGACTTCTTGACTTCGTCTTTCATCCTTTTCTTCAATAAAAGTCCGTAAATTCCCGTGAATGTCCGTGTTTTCTCCACTTTTCACCTTTTCATCCTAAATCACAACAAAAACACAAACCACGCACAATTCCGACATAAAAGACATAAAATACACGTTTTGGTCCGGTTATTATTGTAGTTAAGTGGTAGAAAAGATGGGTGTTTACACACCTATCAATATATATATATATATATAGATTTTGGTTCATATAAGAACTTATTAAAGTTGTAAAAATAAGCACCAAATGAATTATTGACAAGTGGAAATAAATTGCTAATAAAACTGAAAATTAGAATTATATTCATAAAGGGTATTATAGGAATTGACACCTTTTGTTTTTCAATAACCCTAATAACTAAGCTACTCCTTCTCTTTTGTCATTATCAAGTCCAGCCCCCATCTTCATCCCCTCTCTCTCAAAACTCCCCACCGATCCATAAAAAAAAGCAACTGATCCATAATAACAAAAATGTTATTGAAACATTTTTACGCATGGATCGGAACCATAAACCACCGACTGAAATAGCCGTCTTTTCGAGACAGGTACCAGGATACACATCAGCTATTTTCGAGATAATATTAGTCGGGTTGTATCAAGCTTTTTTAAATTATCGAACATTTGTATATTATAAGGACGAGTTTTGTTTTTTACAGCAGTGGGTTTCGTTTTCCGGCGATGTCCTAACTTATATGCAACGAGTTACGTTTTTACAACTTTATATTCGGGTAAAAAAGTCCAATCTGAAATTAGCATTTGTATTAGTACTATATTATTGTCTAGTTTGTATTTTATGTTGGTGGTCTTTTAATCGATGCCCTTTTATGATATAGTACTTGGTTAAGAAACGATGAAGCATAAAAGTGACATGGTAAATGTATGGTTCGTGTATCACTTTTTTTGTTTTTAGTTTAAGTATGTTGTTGGTACGTGTGTCCATATAAGTAGAACATTAGTATTAGTGTTTCGTTGTGGTTTGTGGGTTTATGATTTTTGATTGTGAAGGTTTAGAAAGTAACATGTGGTTATTTATTTCCACAGATCTGATGTTGGATGTGCCAGTTAATTCCTAGATGATGCATTACGATACATTAGTTATTTCTAAGACAATGCACCACAACGCATTAGCTATTTTCGAGATGATGCACCACAACGCATTAGCTATTTTCGAGATGATGCACCAAGATGCATCCTTTATTATCGAGATGATGCACCAAGATGCATCATTTATTTTGGAGATGACAGCACCAGGATGCATGATTTTTTT